>CATIWC010002310.1:0-44506 GCA_948472305.1 Vicia faba | reverse complement strand
TGACTTTTTTCATACTTATAATTACTTTAGATTTCATCTTCTTTTCATCAGATTATGTTTGAGTCAAATTTTATCAAATTTTCTTAAGATTTATATTCACTTAAAATTTCCTCATCTTTTCTTCATAATTCATCCGTGTTTCTTCTGATTTGTGTTCACTTCCAATGTCATTAGATTTTATTCAAATTTCATCTTATTTTCTACATATTTATGTTTTTCCCCAATTTTCATCAGTTATTTTATTTCGTTAGATTTTCTTCTAATTTATATTCACTTCAAATTTCATGACATTTTCTTCAGATTTTTTTTCACTTCAAATTTCGTCAGATTTTCTTCCTATTTCATTAGAGATTCTTCAGATATATGTTCATTAAAAATTCATCATATTTTTTTCAGGTTTCGGTTAACCTCGAATTACTTCATATTTTCTTCATATTTCATATGATTTTCTACAGATTTATGTTTACTTAAAATTTCACCAGTTTTTTTATTTCATCATATTTTCTTCTTATTTATATTCACTTAAAATTTTATCTGATTTTCTTCAAATTTCATCTGATTTTCTTCAGACTTATGATTACTTTAGATTTCATCTTATTTCCATCAGATTACTTTTAAGTTAAATTTTATCAGATTTTCTTAAGATTTATATTCACTTAAAATTTCCACATATTTTCCTCATAATTCATCAGTGTTTCTTCTAATTTGTGTTCTCTTCCAATTTCATTATATTTTATTCAAATTTCATCTGATTTTCTACATATTTATGTTTATCTCAATTTTCATCAGTTTTTTTATTTTATCAGATATTCTTCTGATTTATATTCACTTCAAATTTCATGATAATTTCTTCAGATTTTCGTTCACTTCAAATTTTTCCAGACTTTCTTTAGATTTAATCATATTTTCTTTATATTTAGGATTACTTTAAATTTCATCAAATTTTTTTCAGATTTATGTTCCTATCAATTTTATCATATTTCATCCTATTTTCTTTATATTTTCTTCAGAATTGTGTTCCTTTCATATTTCACCATATTTCTCCAAATTATCTTAAAAGTTAATTATTTACTTTAAGCTTCATAAGATTATCTTAAGATTTATGTTTACTTCAAAATTCATCAAATTTTCTTAAGATTTCATTAGTTTTAATCAGATTTTGGGCAAATTTATGTTCACTTCAAATTTTATCAGACTTTTGTTATATTCAAATTTAAGCATATTTCCTTATGATTTATGTTCACCTAAAATTTCATCCTATTTTCTTCCCACTTCATTTGAGTTTCTTCAGATATATGCTCACTACAAATTCATCAGATTTTCTTTAGATTTTTGTTCACTTCAAATTTCATCAGATTTTCTTCCTATTTCATTAAATATTCATCATATTTTTTTCATGTTTCAGTTCACTTCCAATTTCTTAATATTTTCTTCAGATTTCATCTGATTTCTACAGATTTATGTTTAATTAAAATCTCACCAGTTTTTTTATTTCATCATATTTTCTTCATATTCATATTAACTTAAAATTTCATCATGTTTTCATCTGATTTTCTACAGATTTAAGTTTACTTAAAATTTCACCAATTTTTTTATTTCATTAAATTTTCTTCATAGTTTATATTCACTTAAAATTTTATCTGATTTTCTTCAAATTTCATCTGACTTTTTTCATACTTATAATTACTTTAGATTTCATCTTATTTTCATCAGATTATGTTTGAGTCAAATTTTATCAGATTTTCTTAAGGTTTATATTCACTTAAAATTTCCTCATATTTTCTTCATAATTCATCAGTGTTTCTTCTGATTTGTGTTCACATCCAATGTCATTAGATTTTATTCAAATTTCATCTTATTTTCTACATATTTATGTTTACCTCAATTTTCATCAGTTTTTTTATTTCGTTAGATTTTCTTCTGATTTATATTCACTTCAAATTTCATGACATATTCTTCAGATTTTTGTTCACTTCAAATTTCTTCAGATTTTCTTCCTATTTCATTAGAGTTTCTTCAGATATATGTTCATTAAAAATTCATCATATTTTTTTCAGGTTTCGGTTCACCTCGAATTAGTTCATATTTTCTTCATATTTCATATGATTTTCTACAGATTTATGTTTACTTAAAATTTCACTAGTTTTTTTATTTCATCATGTTTTCTTCTTATTTATATTCACTTAAAATTTTATCTGATTTTCTTCAAATTTCATCTGATTTTCTTCAGACTTATGATTACTTTAGATTTAATCATATTTTCATTAGATTACGCTTAAGTCAAATTTTATCAGATTTTCTTAAGATTTATATTCACTTCAAATTTCCTCATATTTTCCTCATAATTCATCAGTGTTTCTTCTGATTTGTGTTCTCTTCAAATTTCATTATATTTTATTTAAATTTCATCTGATTTTCTACATATTTATGTTTACCTCAATTTTCATCAGTTTTTTTATTTCATCAGATTTTCTTCTGATTTATATTCACTTCAAATTTCATGATAATTTCTTCACATTTTCGTTTACTTCAAATTTTGCCAGACTTTCTTTAGATTTAATCATATTTTCTTTATATTTAGGATTACTTTAAATTTCATCAAATTTTTTCAGATTTATCTTCCCTTCAATTTTGATCATATTTCATCCAATTTTCTTTATATTTTATTCAGAAGTATGTTCCTTTCATATTTCACCATATTTCTCCAGATTTTCTTAAAGTTATGTATTTACTTCAAGCCTCATAAGATTATCTTAAGATTTATGTTTACTTCAAAATTCATCAAATTTTCTTAAGATTTCATTAGTTTTAATCAGATTTTGGGCAAATTTATGTTCACTTCAAATTTCATCAGACTTTTGTTATATTCAAATTTTAGCATATTTCCTTATGATTTATGTTCACCTAAAATTTCATCATATTTTCTTCCCATTTCATTTGAGTTTCTTAAGATATATGCTCACTACAAATTCATCAGATTTTCTTCAGATTTTTGTTCACTTCAAATTTCATCAGATATTCTTCCTATTTCATTAGAGTTTCTTCAGATATATGTTCATTAAAAATTCATCATATTTTTTCAGGTTTCGGTTCACCTCGAATTAGTTCATATTTTCTTCATATTTCATATGATTTTCTACAGATTTATGTTTACTTAAAATTTCACCAGTTTTTTTATTTCATCATGTTTTCTTCTTATTTATATTCACTTAAAATTTTATCTGATTTTCTTCAAATTTCATCTGATTTTCTTCAGACTTATGATTACTTTAGATTTAATCATATTTTCATTAGATTACGCTTAAGTCAAATTTTATCAGATTTTCTTAAGATTTATATTCACTTCAAATTTCCTCATATTTTCCTCATAATTCATCAGTGTTTCTTCTGATTTGTGTTCTCTTCAAATTTCATTATATTTTATTTAAATTTCATCTGATTTTCTACATATTTATGTTTACCTCAATTTTCATCAGTTTTTTTATTTCATCAGATTTTCTTCTGATTTATATTCACTTCAAATTTCATGATAATTTCTTCACATTTTCGTTTACTTCAAATTTTGCCAGACTTTCTTTAGATTTAATCATATTTTCTTTATATTTAGGATTACTTTAAATTTCATCAAATTTTTTCAGATTTATCTTCCCTTCAATTTTGATCATATTTCATCCAATTTTCTTTATATTTTATTCAGAAGTATGTTCCTTTCATATTTCACCATATTTCTCCAGATTTTCTTAAAAGTTATGTATTTACTTCAAGCCTCATAAGATTATCTTAAGATTTATGTTTACTTCAAAATTCATCAAATTTTCTTAAGATTTCATTAGTTTTAATCAGATTTTGGGCAAATTTATGTTCACTTCAAATTTCATCAGACTTTTGTTATATTCAAATTTTAGCATATTTCCTTATGATTTATGTTCACCTAAAATTTCATCATATTTTCTTCCCATTTCATTTGAGTTTCTTAAGATATATGCTCACTACAAATTCATCAGATTTTCTTCAGATTTTTGTTCACTTCAAATTTCATCAGATATTCTTCCTATTTCATTAGAGTTTCTTCAGATATATGTTCATTAAAAATTCATCATATTTTTTCAGGTTTCGGTTCACCTCGAATTAGTTCATATTTTCTTCATATTTCATATGATTTTCTACAGATTTATGTTTACTTAAAATTTCACCAGTTTTTTTATTTCATCATGTTTTCTTCTTATTTATATTCACTTAAAATTTTATCTGATTTTCTTCAAATTTCATCTGATTTTCTTCAGACTTATGATTACTTTAGATTTAATCATATTTTCATTAGATTACGCTTAAGTCAAATTTTATCAGATTTTCTTAAGATTTATATTCACTTCAAATTTCCTCATATTTTCCTCATAATTCATCAGTGTTTCTTCTGATTTGTGTTCTCTTCAAATTTCATTATATTTTATTTAAATTTCATCTGATTTTCTACATATTTATGTTTACCTCAATTTTCATCAGTTTTTTTATTTCATCAGATTTTCTTCTGATTTATATTCACTTCAAATTTCATGATAATTTCTTCACATTTTCGTTTACTTCAAATTTTGCCAGACTTTCTTTAGATTTAATCATATTTTCTTTATATTTAGGATTACTTTAAATTTCATCAAATTTTTTCAGATTTATCTTCCCTTCAATTTTGATCATATTTCATCCAATTTTCTTTATATTTTATTCAGAAGTATGTTCCTTTCATATTTCACCATATTTCTCCAGATTTCTTAAAAGTTATGTATTTACTTCAAGCCTCATAAGATTATCTTAAGATTTATGTTTACTTCAAAATTCATCAAATTTTCTTAAGATTTCATTAGTTTTAATCAGATTTTGGGCAAATTTATGTTCACTTCAAATTTCATCAGACTTTTGTTATATTCAAATTTTAGCATATTTCCTTATGATTTATGTTCACCTAAAATTTCATCATATTTTCTTCCCATTTCATTTGAGTTTCTTAAGATATATGCTCACTACAAATTCATCAGATTTTCTTCAGATTTTTGTTCACTTCAAATTTCATCAGATATTCTTCCTATTTCATTAGAGTTTCTTCAGATATATGTTCATTAAAAATTCATCATATTTTTTCAGGTTTCGGTTCACCTCGAATTAGTTCATATTTTCTTCATATTTCATATGATTTTCTACAGATTTATGTTTACTTAAAATTTCACCAGTTTTTTTATTTCATCATGTTTTCTTCTTATTTATATTCACTTAAAATTTTATCTGATTTTCTTCAAATTTCATCTGATTTTCTTCAGACTTATGATTACTTTAGATTTAATCATATTTTCATTAGATTACGCTTAAGTCAAATTTTATCAGATTTTCTTAAGATTTATATTCACTTCAAATTTCCTCATATTTTCCTCATAATTCATCAGTGTTTCTTCTGATTTGTGTTCTCTTCAAATTTCATTATATTTTATTTAAATTTCATCTGATTTTCTACATATTTATGTTTACCTCAATTTTCATCAGTTTTTTTATTTCATCAGATTTTCTTCTGATTTATATTCACTTCAAATTTCATGATAATTTCTTCACATTTTCGTTTACTTCAAATTTTGCCAGACTTTCTTTAGATTTAATCATATTTTCTTTATATTTAGGATTACTTTAAATTTCATCAAATTTTTTCAGATTTATCTTCCCTTCAATTTTGATCATATTTCATCCAATTTTCTTTATATTTTATTCAGAAGTATGTTCCTTTCATATTTCACCATATTTCTCCAGATTTTCTTAAAAGTTATGTATTTACTTCAAGCCTCATAAGATTATCTTAAGATTTATGTTTACTTCAAAATTCATCAAATTTTCTTAAGATTTCATTAGTTTTAATCAGATTTTGGGCAAATTTATGTTCACTTCAAATTTCATCAGACTTTTGTTATATTCAAATTTTAGCATATTTCCTTATGATTTATGTTCACCTAAAATTTCATCATATTTTCTTCCCATTTCATTTGAGTTTCTTAAGATATATGCTCACTACAAATTCATCAGATTTTCTTCAGATTTTTGTTCACTTCAAATTTCATCAGATATTCTTCCTATTTCATTAGAGTTTCTTCAGATATATGTTCATTAAAAATTCATCATATTTTTTCAGGTTTCGGTTCACCTCGAATTAGTTCATATTTTCTTCATATTTCATATGATTTTCTACAGATTTATGTTTACTTAAAATTTCACCAGTTTTTTTATTTCATCATGTTTTCTTCTTATTTATATTCACTTAAAATTTTATCTGATTTTCTTCAAATTTCATCTGATTTTCTTCAGACTTATGATTACTTTAGATTTAATCATATTTTCATTAGATTACGCTTAAGTCAAATTTTATCAGATTTCCTTAAGATTTATATTCACTTCAAATTTCCTCATATTTTCCTCATAATTCATCAGTGTTTCTTCTGATTTGTGTTCTCTTCAAATTTCATTATATTTTATTTAAATTTCATCTGATTTTCTACATATTTATGTTTACCTCAATTTTCATCAGTTTTTTTATTTCATCAGATTTTCTTCTGATTTATATTCACTTCAAATTTCATGATAATTTCTTCACATTTTCGTTTACTTCAAATTTTGCCAGACTTTCTTTAGATTTAATCATATTTTCTTTATATTTAGGATTACTTTAAATTTCATCAAATTTTTTCAGATTTATCTTCCCTTCAATTTTGATCATATTTCATCCAATTTTCTTTATATTTTATTCAGAAGTATGTTCCTTTCATATTTCACCATATTTCTCCAGATTTTCTTAAAAGTTATGTATTTACTTCAAGCCTCATAAGATTATCTTAAGATTTATGTTTACTTCAAAATTCATCAAATTTTCTTAAGATTTCATTAGTTTTAATCAGATTTTGGGCAAATTTATGTTCACTTCAAATTTCATCAGACTTTTGTTATATTCAAATTTTAGCATATTTCCTTATGATTTATGTTCACCTAAAATTTCATCATATTTTCTTCCCATTTCATTTGAGTTTCTTAAGATATATGCTCACTACAAATTCATCAGATTTTCTTCAGATTTTTGTTCACTTCAAATTTCATCAGATATTCTTCCTATTTCATTAGAGTTTCTTCAGATATATGTTCATTAAAAATTCATCATATTTTTTCAGGTTTCGGTTCACCTCGAATTAGTTCATATTTTCTTCATATTTCATATGATTTTCTACAGATTTATGTTTACTTAAAATTTCACCAGTTTTTTTATTTCATCATGTTTTCTTCTTATTTATATTCACTTAAAATTTTATCTGATTTTCTTCAAATTTCATCTGATTTTCTTCAGACTTATGATTACTTTAGATTTAATCATATTTTCATTAGATTACGCTTAAGTCAAATTTTATCAGATTTTCTTAAGATTTATATTCACTTCAAATTTCCTCATATTTTCCTCATAATTCATCAGTGTTTCTTCTGATTTGTGTTCTCTTCAAATTTCATTATATTTTATTTAAATTTCATCTGATTTTCTACATATTTATGTTTACCTCAATTTTCATCAGTTTTTTTATTTCATCAGATTTTCTTCTGATTTATATTCACTTCAAATTTCATAATAATTTCTTCACATTTTCGTTTACTTCAAATTTTGCCAGACTTTCTTTAGATTTAATCATATTTTCTTTATATTTAGGATTACTTTAAATTTCATCAAATTTTTTCAGATTTATCTTCCCTTCAATTTTGATCATATTTCATCCAATTTTCTTTATATTTTATTCAGAAGTATGTTCCTTTCATATTTCACCATATTTCTCCAGATTTTCTTAAAAGTTATGTATTTACTTCAAGCCTCATAAGATTATCTTAAGATTTATGTTTACTTCAAAATTCATCAAATTTTCTTAAGATTTCATTAGTTTTAATCAGATTTTGGGCAAATTTATGTTCACTTCAAATTTCATCAGACTTTTGTTATATTCAAATTTTAGCATATTTCCTTATGATTTATGTTCACCTAAAATTTCATCATATTTTCTTCCCATTTCATTTGAGTTTCTTAAGATATATGCTCACTACAAATTCATCAGATTTTCTTCAGATTTTTGTTCACTTCAAATTTCATCAGATATTCTTCCTATTTCATTAGAGTTTCTTCAGATATATGTTCATTAAAAATTCATCATATTTTTTCAGGTTTCGGTTCACCTCGAATTAGTTCATATTTTCTTCATATTTCATATGATTTTCTACAGATTTATGTTTACTTAAAATTTCACCAGTTTTTTTATTTCATCATGTTTTCTTCTTATTTATATTCACTTAAAATTTTATCTGATTTTCTTCAAATTTCATCTGATTTTCTTCAGACTTATGATTACTTTAGATTTAATCTTATTTTCATTAGATTACGTTTAAGTCAAATTTTATCAGATTTTCTTAAGATTTATATTCACTTCAAATTTCCTCATATTTTCCTCATAATTCATCAGTGTTTCTTCTGATTTGTGTTCTCTTCCAATTTCATTATATTTTATTCAAATTTCATCTGATTTTCTACATATTTATGTTTACCTCAATTTTCATCAGTTTTTTTATTTCATCAGATTTTCTTCTGATTTATATTCACTTCAAATTTCATGATAATTTCTTCACATTTTCGTTTACTTCAAATTTTGCCAGACTTTCTTTAGATTTAATCATATTTTCTTTATATTTAGGATTACTTTAAATTTCATCAAATTTTTTCAGATTTATCTTCCCTTCAATTTTGATCATATTTCATCCAATTTTCTTTATATTTTATTCAGAAGTATGTTCCTTTCATATTTCACCATATTTCTCCAGATTTTCTTAAAATTTATGTATTTACTTCAAGCCTCATAAGATTATCTTAAGATTTATGTTTACTTCAAAATTCATCAAATTTTCTTAAGATTTCATTAGTTTTAATCAGATTTTGGGCAAATTTATGTTCACTTCAAATTTCATCAGACTTTTGTTATATTCAAATTTTAGCATATTTCCTTATGATTTATGTTCACCTAAAATTTCATCATATTTTTTTCCCATTTCATTTGAGTTTCTTAAGATATATGCTCACTACAAATTCATCAGATTTTCTTCAGATTTTTGTTCACTTCAAATTTCATCAGATATTCTTCCTATTTCATTAGAGTTTCTTCAGATATATGTTCATTAAAAATTCATCATATTTTTTCAGGTTTCGGTTCACCTCGAATTAGTTCATATTTTCTTCATATTTCATATGATTTTCTACAGATTTATGTTTACTTAAAATTTCACCAGTTTTTTTATTTCATCATGTTTTCTTCTTATTTATATTCACTTAAAATTTTATCTGATTTTCTTCAAATTTCATCTGATTTTCTTCAGACTTATGATTACTTTAGATTTAATCTTATTTTCATTAGATTACGTTTAAGTCAAATTTTATCAGATTTTCTTAAGATTTATATTCACTTCAAATTTCCTCATATTTTCCTCATAATTCATCAGTGTTTCTTCTGATTTGTGTTCTCTTCCAATTTCATTATATTTTATTCAAATTTCATCTGATTTTCTACATATTTATGTTTACCTCAATTTTCATCAGTTTTTTTATTTCATCAGATTTTCTTCTGATTTATATTCACTTCAAATTTCATGATAATTTCTTCACATTTTCGTTTACTTCAAATTTTGCCAGACTTTCTTTAGATTTAATCATATTTTCTTTATATTTAGGATTACTTTAAATTTCATCAAATTTTTTCAGATTTATCTTCCCTTCAATTTTGATCATATTTCATCCAATTTTCTTTATATTTTATTCAGAAGTATGTTCCTTTCATATTTCACCATATTTCTCCAGATTTTCTTAAAAGTTATGTATTTACTTCAAGCCTCATAAGATTATCTTAAGATTTATGTTTACTTCAAAATTCATCAAATTTTCTTAAGATTTCATTAGTTTTAATCAGATTTTGGGCAAATTTATGTTCACTTCAAATTTCATCAGACTTTTGTTATATTCAAATTTTAGCATATTTCCTTATGATTTATGTTCACCTAAAATTTCATCATATTTTCTTCCCATTTCATTTGAGTTTCTTAAGATATATGCTCACTACAAATTCATCAGATTTTCTTCAGATTTTTGTTCACTTCAAATTTCATCAGATATTCTTCCTATTTCATTAGAGTTTCTTCAGATATATGTTCATTAAAAATTCATCATATTTTTTCAGGTTTCGGTTCACTTCCAATTTCTTCATATTTTCTTCAGATTTCATCTGATTTTCTACAGATTTATGTTTACTTCAAATCTCACCAGTTTTTTTATTTCATCATATTTTCTTCATATTTATATTCACTTAAAATTTTATCTGATTTTCTTCAAATTTCATCTGATTTTCTTCAGACTTATGATTACTTTAGATTTCATGTTATTTTCTTCAGATTATGTTTAAGTCAAATTTTATTAGAATTTATTAAGATTTATATTCACTTCAAATTTTACTCATATTTTCCTCATAATTCATCAGTGTTTATTCTAATTTGTGTTCTCTTCCAATTTCATTATATTTAATTCAAATTTCATCTGATTTTCTACATATTTATGTTTACCTCAATTTTCATCAGTTTTTTTATTTCATCATATTTTCTTCTGATTTATATTCACTTCAAATTTCATGATAATTTCTTCAGATTTTCGTTCACTTCAAATTTTTCCAGACTTTCTTTAGATTTAATCCTATTTTCTTTATATTTAGGATTACTTTAAATTTCATCAAATTTTTTCAGATTTATGTTCCCTTAAATTTTTATCATATTTCATCAAATTTTCTTTAGATTTTCTTCAGAATTATGTTCCTTTCATATTTCACCATATTTCTCCAGATTTTCTTAAAAGTTATGTATTTACTTCAAGCTTCATAAGATTATCTTAAGATTTATGTTTACTTTAAAATTCATCAAATTTTCTTAAGATTTCATTAGTTTTAATCAGATTTTGTGCAAATTTATGTTCATTTCAAATTTCATCAGACTATTGTTATAATTAAATTTTACCATATTTCCTTATGATTTATGTTCACCTAAAATTTCATCATATTTTCTTCCCATTTCCTTTGAGTTTCTTCAGATATATGCTCACTACAAATTCATCAGATTTTCTTCAGATTTTTATTCACTTCAAATTTCATCAGACTTTCTTCCTATTTCATTAGAGTTTCTTCAGATATATGTTCATTAAAAATTCATCATATTTTTTCAGGTTTCGGTTCACCTCGAATTAGTTCATATTTTCTTCATATTTCATATGATTTTCTACAGATTTATGTTTACTTAAAATTTCACCAGTTTTTTTATTTCATCATGTTTTCTTCTTATTTATATTCACTTAAAATTTTATCTGATTTTCTTCAAATTTCATCTGATTTTCTTCAAATTTCATCTGATTTTCTTCAGACTTATGATTACTTTAGATTTAATCTTATTTTCATTAGATTACGTTTAAGTCAAATTTTATCAGATTTTCTTAAGATTTATATTCACTTCAAATTTCCTCATATTTTCCTCATAATTCATCAGTGTTTCTTCTGATTTGTGTTCTCTTCCAATTTCATTATATTTTATTCAAATTTCATCTGATTTTCTACATATTTATGTTTACCTCAATTTTCATCAGTTTTTTTAATTCATCAGATTTTCTTCTGATTTATATTCACTTCAAATTTCATGATAATTTCTTCACATTTTCGTTCACTTCAAATTTTGCCAGACTTTCTTTAGATTTAATCATATTTTCTTTATATTTAGGATTACTTTAAATTTCATCAAATTTTTTCAGATTTATCTTCCCTTCAATTTTGATCATATTTCATCCAATTTTCTTTATATTTTATTCAGAAGTATGTTCCTTTCATATTTCACCATATTTCTCCAGATTTTCTTAAAAGTTATGTATTTACTTCAAGCCTCATAAGATTATCTTAAGATTTATGTTTACTTCAAAATTCATCAAATTTTCTTAAGATTTCATTAGTTTTAATCAGATTTTGGGCAAATTTATGTTCACTTCAAATTTCATCAGACTTTTGTTATATTCAAATTTTAGCATATTTCCTTATGATTTATGTTCACCTAAAATTTCATCATATTTTTCTCCATTTCATTTGAGTTTCTTAAGATATATGCTCACTACAAATTCATCAGATTTTCTTCAGATTTTTGTTCACTTCAAATTTCATCAGATATTCTTCCTATTTCATTAGAGTTTCTTCAGATATATGTTCATTAAAAATTCATCATATTTTTTCAGGTTTCGGTTCACTTCCAATTTCTTCATATTTTCTTCAGATTTCATCTGATTTTCTACAGATTTATGTTTACTTCAAATCTCACCAGTTTTTTTATTTCATCATATTTTCTTCATATTTATATTCACTTAAAATTTTATCTGATTTTCTTCAAATTTCATCTGATTTTCTTCAGACTTATGATTACTTTAGATTTCATGTTATTTTCTTCAGATTATGTTTAAGTCAAATTTTATTAGAATTTATTAAGATTTATATTCACTTCAAATTTTACTCATATTTTCCTCATAATTCATCAGTGTTTATTCTAATTTGTGTTCTCTTCCAATTTCATTATATTTAATTCAAATTTCATCTGATTTTCTACATATTTATGTTTACCTCAATTTTCATCAGTTTTTTTATTTCATCATATTTTCTTCTGATTTATATTCACTTCAAATTTCATGATAATTTCTTCAGATTTTCGTTCACTTCAAATTTTTCCAGACTTTCTTTAGATTTAATCCTATTTTCTTTATATTTAGGATTACTTTAAATTTCATCAAATTTTTTCAGATTTATGTTCCCTTAAATTTTTATCATATTTCATCAAATTTTCTTTAGATTTTCTTCAGAATTATGTTCCTTTCATATTTCACCATATTTCTCCAGATTTTCTTAAAAGTTATGTATTTACTTCAAGCTTCATAAGATTATCTTAAGATTTATGTTTACTTTAAAATTCATCAAATTTTCTTAAGATTTCATTAGTTTTAATCAGATTTTGTGCAAATTTATGTTAATTTCAAATTTCATCAGACTATTGTTATAATTAAATTTTACCATATTTCCTTATGATTTATGTTCACCTAAAATTTCATCATATTTTCTTCCCATTTCCTTTGAGTTTCTTCAGATATATGCTCACTACAAATTCATCAGATTTTCTTCAGATTTTTATTCACTTCAAATTTCATCAGACTTTCTTCCTATTTCATTAGAGTTTCTTCATATATATGTTCATTAAAAATTCATCATATTTTTTTCAGGTTTCGGTTCACTTCCAGTTTCTTCATATTTTCTTTGGATTTCATCTGATTTTCTACAGATTTATGTTTACTTAAAATCTCACCAGTTTTTTTATTTCATCATATTTTCTTCATATTCATATTCACTTAAAATTTCATCATGTTTTCATCAGATTTCATCTGATTTTCTACAGATTTAAGTTTACTTAAAATTTCACCAGTTTTTTTATTTCATTAAATTTTCTTCATAATTTATATTCACTTAAAATTTTATTTGATTTTATTCAAATTTCATCTGACTTTTTTTAGACTTATAATTACTTTAGATTTCATCTTATTTTCATCAGATTATGTTTGAGTCAAATTTTATCAAATTTTCTTAAGAGTTATATTCACTTAAAATTTCCTTATATTTTCTTCATAATTCATCAGTGTTTCTTCTTATTTGTGTTCACTGCCAATGTCATTAGATTTTATTCAAATTTCATCTTATTTTCTACATATTTATGTTTTTCCCCAATTTTCATCAGTTATTTTATTTCGTTAGATTTTCTTCTAATTTATATTCACTTCAAATTTCATGACATTTTCTTCAGATTTTTTTCACTTCAAATTTCGTCAGATTTTCTTCCTATTTCATTAGAGATTCTTCAGATATATGTTCATTAAAAATTCATCATATTTTTTTCAGGTTTTGGTTCACCTCGAATTACTTCATATTTTCTTCAGATTTCATATGATTTTCTACAGATTTATGATTACTTTAGATTTCATCTTATTTTCTTCAGATTATGTTTATGTCAAATTTTATCAAATTTTCTTAAAATTTATATTCACTTCAAATTTTACTCATATTTTCCTCATAATTCATCAGTGTTTCTTCTGATTTGTGTTCTCTTCCAATTTCATTATAATTTATTCAAATTTCATCTGATGTTCTCCACATTTATGTTTACCTCAATTTTCATCAGTTTTTTTATTTCATCAGATTTTCTTCTGATTTATATTCACTTTAAATTTCATGATAATTTCTTTAGATTTTCGTTCACTTCAAATTATGTCATACTTTCTTTAGATTTAATCATATTTTCTTCATATTTAGGATTACTTTAAATTTCATCAAATTTTTTCAAATTTATGTTCTCCTCAAATTTCATCAGACTTTTGTTATATTCAAATTTTAGTTTATTTCCTTATGATTTATGTTCACCTAAAATATCCTCATATATTCTTCCCATTTCATTTGAGTTTCTTCAGATATATGGTCACTACAAATTCATCATATTTTCTTCGAATTTTTGTTCACTTTAATTTCGTCAGGTTTTCTTGCTATTTCATTAGAGTTTCTTCAGATATATATGTTCATTAAAAATTCATCATATTTTATTCATATTCATATTCACTTAAAATTTCATCATGTTTTCATCAGATTTCATCTGATTTTCTACAGATTTAAGTTTACTTAAAATTTCATCAGTTTTTTAATTTCATTAAATTTTCTTCATAATTTATATTCACTTAAAATTTTATCTGATTTTCTTTAAATTTCATCTGATATTTTTAAGACATATAATTACTTTAGATTTCATCTTATTTTCATCAGATTATGTTTGAGTCAAATTTAATGAGATTTTCTTAAGATTTATATTCACTTCAAATTTCCTCATATTTTCTTCATAATTCATCAGTGTTTCTTCTTATTTGTGTTCACTTCAAATGTCATTAGATTTTATTAAAATTTCATCTGATTTTCAACAGATTTAAGTTTACTTAAAATTTCATCAGTTTTTTTATTTCGTTAGATTTCTTCTGATTTATATTCACTTAAAATTTCATGACATTTTCTTCATATTTTTGTTTACTTTAAATTTCATCAAATTTTTTTCAGATTTATGTTCCCTTTTTTATCAGATTTCATCCAATTTTCTTTAGATTTTCTTTAGAATTATGTTCATTTCACATTTCACCATATTTCACCAGATTTTCTTAAAAGTTATGTATTTACTTCAAGCTTCATAAAATTATCTTAGGATTTATGTGTACTTCAAAATTCATCAAATTTTCTTAAGATTTCATTAGTTTTAATCAGATTTTGGGCAAATTTAGGTTCACTTCAAATTTCATCAGACTATTGTTAAATTCAAATTTCAGCATATTTCCTTATGATTTATGTTCACCTAAAATTTAATCATTTTTTATTCCCATTTCATTTGAGTTTCTTCAGATATATGCTCACTACAAATTCATCATATATTCTTCAAATTTTTGTTCACTTCAAATTTCGTCAGCATTTCTGGATATTTTATTAGAGTTTCTTCAGATATATGTTCATTAAAAATTCATCATATTTTTTTCAGGTTTCGATTCACTGCGAATTTCTTCATATTTTCTTTAGATTTCATCTGATTTTCTACACATTTATGTTTACTTAAAATCTCAACAGTTTTTTTATTTCATCATATTTTCTTCATATTCATATTCACTTAAAATTTCATCATGTTTTCATCAGATTTCATCTGATTTTCTACAGATTTAAGTTTACTTTAAATTTCACCATAATTTCATGTTTTATGTCATTAAATTTTCTTCATAATTTATATTCACTTAAAATTTTATCTGATTTTCTTCAAATTTCATCTGACTTTTTTCAGACTTTTAATTACTTTAGATTTCATCTTATTTTCATCAGATTATGTTTGAGTAAAATTTTATCAGATTTTCTTAAGATTTATATTCACTTCACTTCCAATGTCATTAGATTTTATTCAAATTTCACCTGAATTTTCATCAGTTTTTTTATTTCGTTAAATTTTCTTCTGATTTATATTCATTTCAAATTTCATGACATTTTATTCATATTTTTGTTCACCTCAAATTTCATCAGATTTTCTTCCTATTTCATTAGAGTTTCTTCATATATATTATCATTAAAAATTCATCATATTTTTTTTCAGGTTTCGGTTCACCTCGAATTACTTCATATTTTCTTCAGATTTCTGCTGCTTTTCTAAAGATTTATGTTTACTTAAAATCTCACCAGTTTTTTTATTTCATCATATTTTCTTAATATTCATATTCACTTAAAATTTTATCTGATTTTCTTCAAATTTCATCTGATTTTCTTCAGACTTATGATTATTTTAGATTTCATCTTATTTTCTTCAAATTATGTTTAAGTCAAATTTTATCAGATTTTCTTACGATTTATATTCACTTCAAATTTAACTCATATTTTCCTCATAATTCATCAGTGTTTCTTTAGATTTGTGTTCCCTTCCAATTTCATTATATTTTATTCAAATTTCATCTAATTTTCTACATATTTATGTTTACCTCAATTTTCATCCATTTTTTTACTTCATCAGATTTTATTCTCATTTATATTCACTTTAAATTTCATGATAATTTCTTCAGATTTTCGTTCACTTCAACTTTTTTCATACTTTCTTTAAATTTCATCAAATTTTTTTAAGTTTATGTTCACTTCAAAAATCACCAGACTTATGTTAACGTCAAATTTCATCCTATTTTCTTCAGATTTATGTTCACCTCAAATTTAATCAGATTTTCTTCCTATTTCATGAGAGTTTCTTCAGATATATGTTCACAAAAAAATTCATCAGATTTTCGTCAAATTTCAGTTGATTTTCTACAGACTTATGTTTACATCAAGTTTCATCAGTTTTTTTATTTCATCAAATTTTCTTTAGATTTATATTCACTTCAAATTTCATGATATTTTCTTCATAATCTTGTTCACTTCAAATTTCGTCTGACTTTCTATAGATTTCATCAAATGTTCTTCAAATTTACGATTACTTTAAATTTCATCAAATTTTTTTCAAACTTATGTTCCCTTTAATTTTCATTCGATTTCATCAGATTTTCTTCAAATGTAGGTTCATTTCAAATTTAATCAGTTTTTCGTCAAATTTCAGCTGATTTTCTACATATTTATGTTTACATCAAGTTTCATCAGTTTTTTTTATTTCATCAAATTTTCTTTAGATTTATATTCACTTCAAATTTCATGAGATTTTATTCATATTTTTGTTCACTTCAAATTTTGTCTGACTTTCTTTAGATTTCATCAGATTTTCTTTATATTTAGGATTACTTTAAATTTCATCAAATTTTTTTCAGACTTATGTTCCCTTCAGTTTTCATCCGATTTCATCAGATTTTCTTTAGATTTTTTTCAAATTTATGTTCACTTCATAATTCATCAGATTACATCAGATTTTCTTTAGAATTATGTATTTACTTCAAGCTTCATAAATTTTTTTCATATTTATGTTTACCTCTAAATTCATCTAATATTCTTAAGATTTCATATGATTTCATCATATTTTCTAAAGATTTATGTTCATTTCAAATTTAACCAGACTTATGTTAACGTCAAACTTCATCCTATTTCCTTCAGATTTATGTTCACCTCAAATGTCATCAGATTTTCTTCCTATTTCATGAGAGTTTCTTCAAAAATATGTTCACAAAAAAATTCATCAGATTTTCTTCAAATTTAGGTTCACTTCCAATTTCATCAGTTTTTCGTCAAATTTCAGCTGATTTTCTACAGATTTAGGTTTACATCAAGTTTCATCAGTTTTTTTATTTCATCAAATTTTCTTTAGATTTATATTCACTTCAAATTTCATGAGATTTTCTTCATATTTTTGTTCACTTCAAATTTCGTCTGACTTTCTATAGATTTCATCAGATTTTCTTCATATTTACGATTACTTTAAACTTCATCAAATTTTTTTAAGACTTAGGTTCGTTCAATTTTCATCCGATTTCATCAAATTTTCTTTAGATTTTCTTCAAATTTATGTCTACTTCATAATTCATCAGATTACATCAGATTTTCTTTAGAATTATGTATTTACTTCAAGCTTCATAATATTTTCTTCAGATTTATGTTTACCTATAAATTCATCTAATATTCTTAAGATTTCATCTGATTTCATCATATTTTCTAAAGATTTATGTTCATTTCAAATTTCACCAGACTTTTGTTCACCTCAAATTTCATAAGATTTTCTTCCTATTTCATGAGAGTTTCTTCAGAGATATGTTCACAAAAAAACTCATCAGATTTTCTTCAAATTCAGGTTCACTTCCAATTTCATCTGATTTTCTACAGATTTATGTTTACATTAAGTTTTATCAGTTTTTTTATTTCATCAAATTTTCTTTAGATTTATATTCACTTCAAATTTCATGAGATTTTCTTCATATTTTTGTTCACTTCAAATTTGGTTTGACTTTCTTTAGATTTCATCAGATTTTCTTCAAATTTACGATTACTTTAAATTTCATCAAATTTTTTTCAGACTTATGTTCCCTTCAATTTTCATTTGATTTCATCAAATTTTTCTTTAGATTTTCTTCATATTTATGTTCACTTCATAATTCATCAGATTTTCTTTAGCATTATGTATTTACTTCAAGCTTCATAAGATTTTCTTCAGATTTATGTTTACCTCTAAATTCATCTAATTTTCTTAAGATTTCATCTGATTTCATCAGATTTTCTGGAGATTTATGTTCATTTCAAATTTCATCAGACTTATGTTAACGTCAAATTTCATCCTATTTCCTTTAGATTTATATTCACCTCAAATTTTATCAGATTTTCTTCTTATTTCATGAGAGTTTCTTCAGATATATGTTCACAAAAAAATTCATCAAATTTTCTTCAAATTTAGGTTCACTTCCTATTTCATCAGATTTTCGTCAGATTTCATCTGATTTTCTACAGATTTATGTTTACATCAAGTTTCATCAGTTTTTTTATTTCATCAAATTTGCTTTAGATTTATATTCGCTTCAAATTTCATGAGTTTTTCTTCATATTTTTGTTCACTTCAAATTCCGTTTAACTTTCTTTAGATTTCATTAGATTTTTGTCATATTTACGATTACTTTAAATTTCATCAAATTTTTTCCAAACTTATGTTCCCTTCAATTTTCATCTGATTTCATCAAATTTTCTTTAGATTTTATTTAAATTTATGTTCACTTCATAATTCATAGGATTTTCTTTAGAATTATGTATTTACTTATAGCTTCATAATATTTTCTTCGGATTTATGTTTACCTCTAAATTCATCTAATATTCTTAAGATTTCATCTGATTTCATCATATTTTCTAGAGATTTATGTTCATTTCAAATTTCACCAGGCTTATGTTAACTTTAAATTTCATCCTATTTCATTCAGATTTATGTTCACCTCAAATTTCATCACATTTTCTTCCTATTTCATGAGAGTTTCTTCAGATATATGTTCACAAATAAATTCATCAGATTTTCTTCAAATTTAGGTTCACTTCCAATTTCATCAGATTTTTGTCAAATTTCAGTTGATTTTCTACAAATTTATGTTTTCATCAAGTTTCATCAGTTTTTTTATGTCATAAAATTTTCTTTAGAGTTTTATTCACTTCAAATTTCATGAGATTTTCTTCAGATTTATGTTCACTTCAAATTTCGTCTGACTTTCTATAGATTTCATCAGATTTTCTTCAAATTTACGATTACTTTAAATTTCATCAAATTTTTTTCAGACTTATGTTCCCTTCAATTTTCATCTGATTTCATCAAATTTTCTGGAGATTTATGTTCATTTCAAATTTCATCAGACTTATGTAAACGTCAAATTTCATCCTATTTCCTTCAGATTTATGTTCACCTCAAATTTTATCAGATTTTCTTCCTATTTCATGAGAGTTTCTTCAGATATATGTTCACAAAAAAATTCATCAGATTTTCTTCAAATTCAGGTTCACTTCCTATTTCATCAGATTTTCTTCAAATTCAGGTTCACTTCCTATTTCATCAGATTTTCGTCAGATTTCATCTGATTTTCTACAGATTTATGTTTACATCAAGTTTCGTCAGTTCTTTTATTTCATCAAACTTTCTTTAGATTTATATTCACTTCAAATTTCATGAGATTTTCTTCATATTTTTGTTCACTTCAAATTTCGTCTGACTTTCTTTAGATTTCATTAGATTTTCGTCATATTTACGATTACTTTAAATTTCATCAATTTTTTTCAAACTTATGTTCCCTTTAATTTTCATCTGATTTCATCAAATTTTCTTTAGATTTTATTTAAATTTATGTTCACTTCATAGTTCATAAGATTTTCTTTAGAATTATGTATTTACTTCTAGCTTCATAATATTTTCTTCGGATTTATGTTTGCCTCTAAATTCATCTAATATTCTTAAGATTTCATCCGATTTCATCAAATTTTCTGGAGATTTATGTTCAGTTCAAATTTCATCAGACTTATGTTAACGTCAAATTTCATCCTATTTCCTTCAGATTTATGTTCACCTCAAATTTCATCAGATTTTCTTCCTATTTCATGAGAGTTTCTTCAGATATATGTTCAAAAAAAAATTCATCAGATTTTCTTCAAATTTAGGTTCACTTCCTATTTCATCAGATTTTCGTCAGATTTCATCTGATTTTCTACAGATTTATGTTTACATCAAGTTTCATCAGTTCTTTTATTTCATCAAACTTTCTTTAGATTTATATTCACTTCAAATTTCATGAGATTTTCTTCATATTTTTGTTCACTTCAAATTTCGTCTGACTTTCTTTAGATTTCATTAGATTTTCATCATATTTACGATTACTTTAAATTTCATCAAATTTTTTTCAAACTTATGTTCCCTTTAATTTTCATCTGATTTCATCAAATTTTCTTTAGATTTTATTTAAATTTATGTTCACTTCATAGTTCATAAGATTTTCTTTAGAATTATGTATTTACTTCTAGCTTCATAATATTTTCTTCGGATTTATGTTTGCCTCTAAATTCATCTAATATTCTTAAGATTTCATCTGATTTCATCAAATTTTCTGGAGATTTATGTTCAGTTCAAATTTCATCAGACTTATGTTAACGTCAAATTTCATCCTATTTTCTTCAGATTTATGTTCACCTCAAATTTCATCTGATTTTCTTCCTATTTCATGAGAGTTTCTTCAGATATATGTTAAAAAAAAAATACATCAGATTTTCTTCAAATTTAGGTTCACTTCCTATTTCATCAGATTTTCGTCAGATTTCATCTGATTTTCTACAGATTTATGTTTACATCAAGTTTTATCAGTTTTTTTATTTCATCAAACTTTCTTTAGATTTATATTCACTTCAAATTTCATGAGATTTTCTTCATATTTTTGTTCACTTCAAATTTCGTCTGACTTTCTATAGATTTCATCAGATTTTCTTCAAATTTACGATTACTTTAAATTTCATCAAATTTTTTTCAGACTTATGTTCCCTTCAATTTTCATCTGATTTCATCAAATTTTCTGGAGATTTATGTTCATTTCAAATTTCATCAGACTTATGTAAACGTCAAATTTCATCCTATTTCCTTCAGATTTATGTTCACCTCAAATTTTATCAGATTTTCTTCCTATTTCATGAGAGTTTCTTCAGATATATGTTCACAAAAAAATTCATCAGATTTTCTTCAAATTCAGGTTCACTTCCTATTTCATCAGATTTTCTTCAAATTCAGGTTCACTTCCTATTTCATCAGATTTTCGTCAGATTTCATCTGATTTTCTACAGATTTATGTTTACATCAAGTTTCATCAGTTCTTTTATTTCATCAAACTTTCTTTAGATTTATATTCACTTCAAATTTCATGAGTTTTTCTTCATATTTTTGTTCACTTCAAATTTCGTCTGACTTTCTTTAGATTTCATTAGATTTTCATCATATTTACGATTACTTTAAATTTCATCAAATTTTTTTCAAACTTATGTTCCCTTTAATTTTCATCTGATTTCATCAAATTTTCTTTAGATTTTATTTAAATTTATGTTCACTTCATAGTTCATAAGATTTTCTTTAGAATTATGTATTTACTTCTAGCTTCATAATATTTTCTTCGGATTTATGTTTACCTCTAAATTCATCTAATATTCTTAAGATTTCATCCGATTTCATCAAATTTTCTGGAGATTTATGTTCAGTTCAAATTTCACCAGACTTATGTTAACGTCAAATTTCATCCTATTTCCTTCAGATTTATGTTCACCTCAAATTTCATCAGATTTTCTTCCTATTTCATGAGAGTTTCTTCAGATATATGTTCAAAAAAAAATTCATCAGATTTTCTTCAAATTTAGGTTCAGTTCCTATTTCATCAGATTTTCGTCAGATTTCATCTGATTTTCTACAGATTTATGTTTACATAAAGTTTCATCAGTTTTTTTATTTCATCAAACTTTCTTTAGATTTATATTCACTTCAAATTTCATGAGATTTTCTTCATATTTTTGTTCACTTCAAATTTCGTCTGACTTTCTATAAATTTCATCAGATTTTCTTCAAATTTACGATTACTTTAAATTTCATCAAATTTTTTTCAGACTTATGTTCCCTTTAATTTTCATCCGATTTCATCAAATTTTCTGGAGATTTATGTTCATTTCAAATTTCATCAGACTTATGTTAACGTCAAATTTCATCCTATTTCCTTTAGATTTATATTCACCTCAAATTTTATCAGATTTTCTTCCTATTTCATGAGAGTTTCTTCAGATATATGTTCACAAAAAAATTCATCAGATTTTCTTCAAATTTAGGATCACTTCCTATTTCATCAGATTTTCGTCAGATTTCATCTGATTTTCTACAGATTTATGTTTACATCAAGTTTCATCAGTTTTTTTATTTCATCAAATTTGCTTTAGATTTATATTCACTTCAAATTTCATGAGTTTTTCTTCATATTTTTGTTCACTTCAAATTTCGTCTGACTTTCTTTAGATTTCATTAGATTTTCGTCATATTTACGATTACTTTAAATTTCATCAAATTTTTTTCAAACTTATGTTCCCTTGAATTTTCATCTGATTTCATCAAATTTTCTTTAGATTTTATTTAAATTTATGTTCACTTCATAATTCATAAGATTTTCTTTAGAATTATGTATTTACTTCTAGCTTCATAATATTTTCTTCGGATTTATGTTTACCGATAAATTCATCTTATATTCTTAAGATTTCATCTGATTTCATCATATTTTCTAGAGATTTATGTTCATTTCAAATTTCACCAGGCTTATGTTAACTTTAAATTCCATCCTATTTCATCCAGATTTATGTTCACCTCAAATTTCATCACATTTTCTACCTATTTCATGAGAGTTTCTTCAGATATATGTTCACAAACAAATTCATCAGATTTTCTTCAAATTTAGGTTCACTTCCAATTTCATCAGATTTTTATCAAATTTCAGTTGATTTTCTACAAATTTATGTTTTCAACAAGTTTCATCAGTTTTTTTATTTCATCAAATTTTCTTTAGATTTATATTCACTACAAATTTCCTGAGATTTTCTTCATATTTTTGTTCACTTCAAATTTCGTCTGACTTTCTTTTGATTTCATCAGATATTTGTCATATTTACGATTACTTTAAATTTCATCAAATTTTTTCCAGACTTATGTTCATTTCAAATTTCATCAGACTTATGTTAACGACAAATTTGATCCTATTTCCTTTAGATTTATGTTCACCTCAAATTTTTTCAGTTTTTCTTCCTATTTCACGAGAGTTTCTTCAGATATATGTTCCCAAAAAACTCATCAGATTTTCTTCAAATTTAGGTTCACTTCATATTTCATCAGATTTTCGTCAGATTTCATCTGATTTTCTACAGATTTAAGTTTACATCAAATTTCATCAGTTTTTTTATTTCAAAAAATTTTCTTTAGATTTATATTCACTTCAAATTTCATGAGATTTTCTTCATATTTTTGTTCACTTCAAATTTCGTTTAACTTTCTATATATTTCATCAGATTTTCTTCAAATTTATGATTACTTTAAATTTCATCAATTTTTTTTAGATTTATGTTCCCTTCAATTTTCATCCGATTTCATCAAATTTTATGGACATTTATGATCAGTTCAAATTTCATCAGACTTATGTTAACGAAAAATTTCATCCTATTTCCTTTAGATTTATGTTCACCTCAAATGTTTTCAGATTTTCTTCCTATTTCACGAGAGTTTCTTCAGATATATGTTCACAAAAAAACTCATCAGATTCTCTTAAAATTTAGGTTCACTTCATATTTCATCAGATTTTCGTCAGATTTCATCTGATTTTCTACAGATTTAAGTTTACATCAAATTTCATCCGTTTTTTTATTTCATCAAATTTTCTTTAGATTTATATTCACTTCAAATTTCATGAGATTTTCTTCATATTTTTGTTCACTTAAAATTTCGTCTGACTTTCTATAGATTTCATCAGATTTTCTTCAAATTTACGATTACTTTAAATTTCATCAAATTTTTTTCAGACTTATGTTCCCTTCAATTTTCATTCGATTTCATCAAATTTTCTAGACATTTATGTTCAGTTCAAATTTCATCAGACTTATGTTAACGACAAATTTCATCCTATTTCCTTTAGATTTATGTTCACCTCAAATTTTTTCAGATTTTCTTCCTATTTCACGAGAGTTTCTTCAGATATATGTTCACAAAAAAATTCATCAGATTTTCTTCAAATTTAGGATCACTTCCTATTTCATCAGATTTTCGTCAGATTTCATCTGATTTTCTATACATTTAAGTTTACATCAAATATCATCAGTTTTTTTTATTTCATCAAATTTTCGTTAGATTTATATTCACTTCAAATTTCATGAGATTTTCTTCATATTTTTGTTCACTTCAAATTTCGTCTGACTTTCTTTTGATTTCATCAGATTTTCGTCATATTTACGATTACTTTAAAATTCATCAAATTTTTTTCAGACTTATGTTCCCTTCAATTTTCATCCGATTTCATCAAATTTTCTGGAGATTTATGTTCATTTCAAATTTCATCAGACTTATGTTAACGACAAATTTCAGCCTATTTCCTTTAGATTTATGTTCACCTCAAATTTTTTCAGATTTTCTTCCTATTTCATGAGAGTTTCTTCAGATATATGTTCACAAAAAAACCCATCAGATTCTCTTCAAATTTAGGTTCACTTCATATTTCATCAGATTTTCTACAGATTTCATCTGATTTTCTACAGATTTAAGTTTACATCAAATTTCATCAGTTTTTTTATTTCATCAAATTTTCTTTAGATTTATATTCACTTCAAATTTCATGAGAATTTCTTCATATTTTTGTTCACTTCAAATTTCGTCTGACTTTCTATAGATTTCATCATATTTTCTTCAAATTTACGATTACTTTAAATTTCATCAAATTTTTTTTGAGACTTATGTTCCCTTCAATTTTAATCTGATTTCATCAAATTTTCTGGAGATTTATGTTCAGTTCAAATTTCATCAGACTTAGGTTACCGACAAATTTCATCCTATTTCCTTTAGATTTATGTTCACCTCAAATTTTTTCAGATTTTCTTACTATTTCACGAGAGTTTCTTCAGATATATGTTCACAAAAAAACTCATCAGATTCTCTTCAAATTTAGGTTCACTTCATATTTCATCAGATTTTCGTCAGATTTTATACAGATTTAAGTTTACATCAAATTTCATCAGTTTTTTTATTTCATCAAATTTTCTTTAGATTTATATTCACTTCAAATTTCATGAGATTTTCTTCATATTTTTGTTCACTTCAAATTTCGTCTTACTTTCTATAGATTTCATCAGATTTTCTTCAAATTTACGATTACTTTAAATTTCATCCAATTTTTTTTCAGACTTATGTTCCCTTCAATTTTCATCCGATTTCATCAAATTTTCTGGCGATTCATGTTCATTTCAAATTTCATCAGACTTATGTTAACGTCAAATTTCATCCTATTTCCTTTAGATTTATGTTCACCTCAAATTTTTTCAGATTTTCTTCCTATTTCATGAGAGTTTCTTCAGATATATGTTCACAAAAAAACCCATCAGATTCTCTTCAAATTTAGGTTCACTTCATATTTCATCAGATTTTCTACAGATTTCATCTGATTTTCTACAGATTTAAGTTTACATCAAATTTCATCAGTTTTTTTATTTCATCAAATTTTCTTTAGATTTATATTCATTTCAAATTTCATGAGATTTTCTTCATATTTTTGTTCACTTCTAATTTCGTCTGACTTTCTATAGATTTCATCAGATTTTCTTCAAATTTACGATTACTTTAAATTTCATCAAATTTTTTTTAGACTTATGTTCCCTTCAATTTTCATCTGATTTCATCAACTTTTATGGACATTTATGTTCAGTTCAAATTTCATCAGACTTATGTTAACGACAAATTTCATCCTATTTCCTTTAGATTTATGTTCACCTCAAATGTTTTCAGATTTTCTTCCTATTTCACGAGAGTTTCTTCAGATATATGTTCACAAAAAAACTCATCAGATTCTCTTCAAATTTAGGTTCACTTCATATTTCATCAGATTTTCGTCACATTTCATCTGATTTTCTACAGATTTAAGTTTACATCAAATTTCATCAGTTTTTTTATTTCATCAAATTTTCTTTAGATTTATATTCACTTCAAATTTCATGAGATTTTCTTCATATTTTTGTTCACTTAAAATTTCGTCTGACTTTCTATAGATTTCATCAGATTTTCTTCAAATTTACGATTACTTTAAATTTCATCAAATTTTTTTTGAGACTTATGTTCCCTTCAATTTTCATTCGATTTCATCAAATTTTCTAGACATTTATGTTCAGTTCAAATTTCATCAGACTTGGGTTACCGACAAATTTCATCCTATTTCCTTTAGATTTATGTTCACCTCAAATTTTTTCAGATTTTCTTACTATTTCACGAGAGTTTCTTCAGATATATGTTCACAAAAAAACTCATCAGATTTTCTTCAAATTTAGGTTCACTTCATATTTCATCAGATTTTCGTCAGATTTTCTACAGATTTAAGTTTACATCAAATTTCATCAGTTTTTTTATTTCATCAAATTTTCTTTAGATTTATATTCACTTCAAATTTCATGAGATTTTCTTCATATTTTTGTTCACTTCAAATTTCGTCTTACTTTCTATAGATTTCATCAGATTTTCTTCAAATTTACGATTACTTTAAATTTCATCAAATTTTTTTCGAGACTTATGTTCACTTCAATTTTCATCCGATTTCATCAAATTTTCTGGAGATTTATGTTCAGTTCAAATTTCATCAGACTTAGGTTACCGACAAATTTCATCCTATTTCCTTTAGATTTATGTTCACCTCAAATTTTTTCAGATTTTCTTCCTATTTCACGAGAGTTTCTTCAGATATATGTTCTCAAAGAAACTCATCAGATTCTCTTCAAAGTTAGGTTCACTTACTATTTCATCAGATTTTCGTCAGATTTCATCTGATTTTCTATACATTTAAGTTTACATCAAATATCATCAGTTATTTTATTTCATCAAATTTTCTTTAGATTTATATTCACTTCAAATTTCATGAGATATTCTTCATATTTTTGTTCACTTCAAATTTCGTCTGAATTTCTATAGATTTCATCATATTTTCTTCAAATTTACGATTACTTTAAATTTCATCAAATTTTTTTCAGACTTATGTTCCCTTCAATTTTCATCCGATTTCATCAAATTTTCTGGAGATTTATGTTCATTTCAAATTTCATCAGACTTATGTTAACGTCAAATTTCATCCTATTTCCTTTACATTTATGTTCACCTCAAATTTTATCAGATTTTCTTCCTATTTCATGAGAGTTTCTTCAGAAATATGTTCACAAAAAAACTCATCAGATTTTCTTCAAATTTAGGTTCACTTCCTATTTCATCAAATTTTTGTCAGATTTCATCTGATTTTCTACAGATTTATGTTTACATCAAGTTTAATCAGTTTTTTATTTCATCAAACCTTCTTTAGATTTATATTCACTTCAAATTTCATGAGATTTTGTTCATATTTTTGTTCACTTCAAATTTCGTCTGACTTTCTTTTTATTTCATCAAATTTTCGTCATATTTACGATTACTTTAAATTTCATCAAATTTTTTTCAGATTTATGTTCCCTTCAATTTTCATCTGATTTCATCAAATTTTCTGGAGATTTATGTGCAGTTCAAATTTCATCAGACTTATGTTAACGACAAATTTCATCCTATTTCCTTTAGATTTACGTGAAGCTCAAATTTTTTCAGATTTTCTTCCTATTTCACAAGAGTTTCTTCAGATATATGTTCTCAAAAAAACTCATCAGATTCTCTTCAAATTTAGTTCACTTCCTATTTCATCATATTTTCGTCAGATTTCATCTGATTTTCTATAGATTTAAGTTTACATCAAATTTCATCAGTTATTTTATTTCATCAAACTTTCTTTAGATTTATATTCACTTCAAATTTCATGAGATTTTCTTCATATTTTTGTTCACTTCAAATTTCGTCTGACTTTCTATAGATTTCATCAGATTTTCTTCAAATATACGATTACTTTAAATTTCATCAAATTTTTTTCAGACTTATGTTCCCTTAAATTTTCATCTGATTTCATCAAATTTTCTAGAGATTTATGTTCATTTCAAATTTCAGCAGACTTATGTTAAATTTCATCCTATTTCCTTCAGATTTATGTTCACCTCAAATTTCATCATATTTTCTTCCTATTTCACGAGAGTTTCTTCAGATATATGTTCACAAAAAAATTCATCAGATTTTCTTCAAATTAAGGTTCACTTCCTATTTCATCAGATTTCGTCAAATTTCATCTGATTTTCTACAGATTTATGTTTACATCAAGTTTCATCAGTTTTTTTATTTCATCAAATTTTCTTTAGATTTATATTCACTTCAAATTTCATGATATTTTCTTCATATTTTTTTTAACTTCAAAATTCGTCTGACTTTCTTTTGATTTCATCAGATTTTCGTCATATTTACGATTACTTTAAATTTCATCAAATTTTTTTCAGACTTATGTTCACTTCAATATTCATCCGATTTCATCAAATTTTCTGGAGATTTATGCTCATTTCAAATTTCATCAGACTTATGTTAACGACAAATTTCATCGTATTTCCTTTAGATTTATGTTCACCTCAAATTTTTTCAGATTTTCTTCCTATTTCACGAGAGTTTCTTCAAATATATATGTTCACAAAAAAACTCATCAGATTTTCTTCAAATTTAGGTTCACTTCATATTTCATCAGATTTTCGTCATATTTCATCTGATTTTCTACAGATTTAAGTTTACATCAAATTTCATCAGTTTTTTTATTTCATCAAATTTTCTTTAGATTTATATTCACTTCAAATTTCATGAGATTTTCTTCATATTTTTGTTCACTTTAAATTTCGTCTGACTTTCTATAGATTTCATCAGATTTTCTTCAAATTTACGATTACTTTAAATTTCATCAAATTTTTTTCAGACTTATGTTCCCTTCAATTTTCATCCAATTTCATCAAATTTTCTGAAGATTTATGTTCATTTCAAATTTCATCAGACTTATGTTAACGTCAAATTTCATCCTATTTCCTTCAGATTTATGTTCACCTCAAATTTTATCAGATTTTCTTCCTATTTCATGAGAGTTTCTTCAGATATATGTTCACAAAAAAACTCATCAGATTTTCTTCAAATTTAGGTTCACTTCATATTTCATCAGATTTTCGTCTGATTTCGTCTGATTTTCTACAGATTTAAGTTTACATTAAATTTCATCAATTTTTTTATTTCTTCAAATTTTCTTTAGATTTATATTCACTTCAAATTTCATGAGATTTTCTTCATATTTTTGTTCACTTCAAATTTCGTCTGACTTTTTATAGATTTCATCAGATTTTCTTCAAATCTACGATTACTTTAAATTTCATCAAATTTTTTTCAGACTTATGTTCCCTTCAATTTTCATCCGATTTCATCAAATTTTCTGGAGATTTATGTTCATTTCAAATTTCATCAGACTTATGTTAACGTCAAATTTCATCCTATTTTCTTCAGATTTATGTTCACCTCAAATTTTATCAGATTTTCTTCCTATTTCATGAGAGTTTCTTCAGAAATATGTTCACAAAAAAATTCATCAGATTTTCTTCAAATTTAGGTTCACTTCCTATTTCATCAGATTTTCGTCATATTTCATCTGATTTTCTACAGATTTATGTTTACATCAAGTTTCATCAGTTTTTTATTTCATCAAACTTTCTTTAGATTTATATTCACTTCAAATTTCATGAGATTTTCTTCATATTTTTGTTCACTTCAAATTTCGTCTGACTTTCTATAGATTTCATCAGATTTTCTTCAAATTTACGATTACTTTAAATTTCATCAAATTTTTTTCAGACTTATGTTCCCTTCAAGTTTCATCTGATTTCATCAAATTTTCTGGAGATTTATGTTCATTTCAAATTTCATCAGACTTATGTTAACGTAAAATTTCATCCTATTTCCTTCAGATTTATGTTCACCTAAAATTTCATCAGATTTTCTTCCTATTTCATGAGAGTTTCTTCAGATATATGTTCAAAAAAAAATTCATCTGATTTTCGTCAAATTTAGGTTCACTTCCTATTTCATCAGATTTTCGTCATATTTCATCTTATTTTCTACAGATTTATGTTTACATCAAGTTTCATCAGTTTTTTTATTTCATCAAAATTTCTTTAGATTTATATTCACTTCAAATTTCATGAGATTTTATTCATATTTTTGTTCACTTCAAATTTCGTCTGACTTTGTATAGATTTCATCAGATTTTCTTCAAATTTACGATTACATTAAATTTCATCAAATTGTTTTCAGACTTATGTTCCCTTCAATTTTCATCTGATTTCATCAAATTTTCTGGAGATTTATGTTCATTTCAAATTTCATCATACTTATGTTAACAACAAATATCATCCTATTTCCTTCAGATTTATGTTCACCTCAAATTTCATCAGATTTTCTTCCTATTTCATGAGAGTTTCTTCAGATATATGTTCACAAAAAAATTCATCAGATTTTCGTCAGATTTCATCTGATTTTCTACAGATTTATGTTTACATCAAGTTTTATCAGTTTTTTTATTTCATCAGACTTTCTTTAGATTTATATTCACTTCAAATTTCATGAGATTTTCTTCATGTTTTTGTTCACTTCAAATTTCGTCTGACTTTCTATAGATTTCATCAGATTTTCTTCAAATTTACGATTACTTTAAATTTCATCAAAAAATTTTCAGACTTATGTTCCCTTCAATTTTCATCCGATTTCATCAAATTTTCTGGAGATTTATGTTCATTTCAAATTTCATCAGACTTATGTTAACGTCAAATTTCATCCTATTTCCTTCAGATTTATGTTCACCTAAAATATCATCAGATTTTCTTCCTATTTCATGAGAGTTTCTTCAGAAATATGTTCACAAAAAAATTCATCAGATTTTCTTCAAATTTAGGTTCACTTCCTATTTCATCAGATTTTCGTCATATTTCATCTGATTTTCTACAGATTTATGTTTACATCAAGTTTCATCAGTTTTTTATTTCATCAAACTTTCTTTAGATTTATATTCACTTCAAATTTCATGAGATTTTCTTCATATTTTTGTTCACTTCAAATTTCGTCTGACTTTCTATAGATTTCATCAGATTTTCTTCAAATTTACGATTACTTTAAATTTCATCAAATTTTTTTCAGACTTATGTTCCCTTCAAGTTTCATCTGATTTCATCAAATTTTCTGGAGATTTATGTTCATTTCAAATTTCATCAGACTTATGTTAACGTAAAATTTCATCCTATTTCCTTCAGATTTATGTTCACCTAAAATTTCATCAGATTTTCTTCCTATTTCATGAGAGTTTCTTCAGATATATGTTCAAAAAAAAATTCATCAGATTTTCGTCAAATTTAGGTTCACTTCCTATTTCATCAGATTTTCGTCATATTTCATCTTATTTTCTACAGATTTATGTTTACATCAAGTTTCATCAGTTTTTTTATTTCATCAAAATTTCTTTAGATTTATATTCACTTCAAATTTCATGAGATTTTATTCATATTTTTGTTCACTTCAAATTTCGTCTGACTTTGTATAGATTTCATCAGATTTTCTTCAAATTTACGATTACATTAAATTTCATCAAATTGTTTTCAGACTTATGTTCCCTTCAATTTTCATCTGATTTCATCAAATTTTCTGGAGATTTATGTTCATTTCAAATTTCATCATACTTATGTTAACAACAAATATCATCCTATTTCCTTCAGATTTATGTTCACCTCAAATTTCATCAGATTTTCTTCCTATTTCATGAGAGTTTCTTCAGATATATGTTCACAAAAAAATTCATCAGATTTTCGTCAGATTTCATCTGATTTTCTACAGATTTATGTTTACATCAAGTTTTATCAGTTTTTTTATTTCATCAGACTTTCTTTAGATTTATATTCACTTCAAATTTCATGAGATTTTCTTCATGTTTTTGTTCACTTCAAATTTCGTCTGACTTTCTATAGATTTCATCAGATTTTCTTCAAATTTACGATTACTTTAAATTTCATCAAAAAATTTTCAGACTTATGTTCCCTTCAATTTTCATCCGATTTCATCAAATTTTCTGGAGATTTATGTTCATTTCAAATTTCATCAGACTTATGTTAACGTCAAATTTCATCCTATTTCCTTCAGATTTATGTTCACCTAAAATATCATCAGATTTTCTTCCTATTTCATGAGAGTTTCTTCAGATATATGTTCACAAAAAAATTCATCAGATTTTCTTCAAATTTAGGTTCACTTCCTATTTCAACAGATTTTCGTCAGATTTCATCTGATTTTCTACAGATTTATGTTTACATCAAGTTTCATCAGTTTTTTTATTTCATCAAATTTTCTTTAGATTTATATTCACTTCAACTTTCATGAGATTGTCTTCATATTTTTGTTCACTTCAAATTTCGTCTGACTTTCTATAGATTTCATCAGATTTTCTTCAAATTTACGATTACTTTAAATTTCATCAAATTTTTTTCAGACTTACGTTCCCTTCAATTTTCATCTAATTTCATCAAATTTTCTGGAGATTTATTTTCGTTTCAAATTTCATCATACTTATGTTAACGTAAAATATCATCCTATTTCCTTCAGATTTATGTTCACCTCAAATTTCATCAAATTTTCTTCCTATTTCATGAGAGTTTCTTCAGATATATGTTCACAAAAAAATTCATCAGATTTTCTTCAAATTTAGGTTCACTTCCTATTTCATCAGATTTTCGTCAGATTTCATCTGATTTTCTACAGATTTAAGTTTACATCAAATTTCATCAGTTTTTTTATTTCATCAGACTTTCTTTAGATTTATATTCACTTCAAATTTCATGAGATTTTCTTCATATTTTTGTTCACTTCAAATTTCGTCTGACTTTCTATAGATTTCATCAGATTTTCTTCAAATTTACGATTACTTTAAATTTCATCAAAATTTTTTCAGACTTATGTTCCCTTCAATTTTCATCCGATTTCATCAAATTTTCTGGAGATTTATGTTCATTTCAAATTTCATCAGACTTATGTTAACGTCAAATTTCATCCTATTTCCTTCAGATTTATGTTCACCTAAAATATCATCAGATTTTCTTCCTATTTCATGAGAGTTTCTTCAGATATAAGTTCACAAAAAAATTCATCAGATTTTCTTCAAATTTAGGTTCACTTCCTATTTCAACAGATTTTCGTCAGATTTCATCTGATTTTCTACAGATTTATGTTTACATCAAGTTTCATCAGTTTTTTTATTTCATCAAACTTTCTTTAGATTTATATTCACTTCAAATTTCATGAGATTTTCTTCATATTTTTGTTCACTTCAAATTTCGTCTGACTTTCTATAGATTTCATCAGATTTTCTTCAAATTTACGATTACTTTAAATTTCATCAAATTTTTTTCAGACTTACGTTCCCTTCAATTTTCATCTGATTTCATCAAATTTTCTGGAGATTTATTTTCGTTTCAAATTTCATCATACTTATGTTAACGTCAAATATCATCCTATTTCCTTCAGATTTATGTTCACCTAAAATATCATCAGATTTTCTTCCTATTTCATGAGAGTTTCTTCAGATATATGTTCACAATAAAATTCATCAGATTTTCTTCAAATTTAGGTTCACTTCCTATTTCATCAGATTTTCTTCATATTTCATCTTATTTTCTACAGATTTATGTTTACATCAAGTTTCATCAGTTTTTTTATTTCATCAAACTTTCTTTAATATTCACTACAAATTTCATGAGATTTTCTTCATATTTTTGTTCACTTCAAATTTCGTCTGACTTTCTATAGATTTCATCAGATTTTCTTCAAATTTACGATTACATTAAATTTCATCAAATTTTTTTCAGACTTATGTTCCCTTCAATTTTCATCTGATTTCATCAAATTTTCTGGAGATTTATGTTCATTTCAAATTTCATCATACTTATGTTAACGTCAAATATCATCCTATTTCCTTCAGATTTATGTTCACCTCAAATTTCATCATATTTTCTTCCTATTTCATGAGAGTTTCTTCAGATATATGTTCACAAAAAAATTCATCAGATTTTCTTCAAATTTAGGTTCACTTCCTATTTCATCAGATTTTCGTCAGATTTAATCTGATTTTCTACAGATTTAAGTTTACATCAAATTTCATCAGTTTTTTTATTTCATCAAACTTTCTTTAGATTTATATTCACTTCAAATTTCATGAGATTTTCTTCATATTTTTGTTCACTTCAAATTTCGTCTGACTTTCTATAGATTTCATCAGATTTTCTTCAAATTTACGATTACTTTAAATTTCATCAAAATTTTTTCAGACTTATGTTCCCTTCAATTTTCATCTGATTTCATCAAATTTTCTGGAGATTTATGTTCATTTCAAATTTCATCAGACTTATGTTAACGTCAAATTTCATCCTATTTCCTTCAGATTTATGTTCACCTAAAATTTCATCAGATTTTCTTCCTATTTCATGAGAGTTTCTTCAGATATATGTTCACAAAAAAATTCATCAGATTTTCTTCAAATTTAGGTTTACTTCCTATTTCAACAGATTTTAGTCAGATTTCATCTGATTTTCTACAGATTTATGTTTACATCAAGTTTCATCAGTTTTTTTATTTCATCAAATTTTCTTTAGATTTATATTCACTTCAACTTTCATGAGATTGTCTTCATATTTTTGTTCACTTCAAATTTCGTCTGACTTTCTATAGATTTCATCAGATTTTCTTCAAATTTACGATTACTTTAAATTTCATCAAATTTTTTTCAGACTTACGTTCCCTTCAATTTTCATCTAATTTCATCAAATTTTCTGGAGATTTATTTTCGTTTCAAATTTCATCATACTTATGTTAACGTCAAATATCATCCTATTTCCTTCAGATTTATGTTCACCTAAAATATCATCAGATTTTCTTCCTATTTCATGAGAGTTTCTTCAGATATATGTTCACAAAAAAATTCATCAGATTTTCTTCAAATTTAGGTTCACTTCCTATTTCATCAGATTTTCTTCATATTTCATCTTATTTTCTACAGATTTATGTTTACATCAAGTTTCATCAGTTTTTTTATTTCATCAAACTTTCTTTAATATTCACTTCAAATTTCATGAGATTTTCTTCATATTTTTGTTCACTTCAAATTTCGTCTGACTTTCTATAGATTTCATCAGATTTTCTTCAAATTTATGATTACATTAAATTTGATCAAATTTTTTTCAGACTTATGTTCCCTTCAATTTTCATCTGATTTCATCAAATTTTCTGGAGATTTATGTTCATTTCAAATTTCATCATACTTATGTTAACGTCAAATATCATCCTATTTCCTTCAGATTTATGTTCACCTCAAATTTCATCAAATTTTCTTCCTATTTCATGAGAGTTTCTTCAGATATATGTTCACAAAAAAATTCATCAGATTTTCTTTAAATTTAGGTTCACTTCCTATATCGTCAGATTTAATCTGATTTTCTACAGATTTAAGTTTACATCAAATTTCATCAGTTTTTTTATTTCATCAAACTTTCTTTAGATTTATATTCACTTCAAATTTCATGAGATTTTCTTCATATTTTTGTTCACTTCAAATTTCGTCTGACTTTCTATAGATTTCATCAGATTTTCTTCAAATTTACGATTACTTTAAATTTCATCAAAATTTTTTCAGACTTATGTTCCCTTCAATTTTCATCTGATTTCATCAAATTTTCTGGAGATTTATGTTCATTTCAAATTTCATCAGACTTATGTTAACGTCAAATTTCATCCTATTTCCTTCAGATTTATGTTCACCTAAAATTTCATCAGATTTTCTTCCTATTTCATGAGAGTTTCTTCAGATATATGTTCACAAAAAAATTCATCAGATTTTCTTCAAATTTAGGTTCACTTCCTATTTCAACAGATTTTCGTCAGATTTCATCTGATTTTCTACAGATTTATGTTTACATCAAGTTTCATCAGTTTTTTTATTTCATCAAATTTTCTTTAGATTTATATTCACTTCAACTTTCATGAGATTGTCTTCATATTTTTGTTCACTTCAAATTTCGTCTGACTTTCTATAGATTTCATCAGATTTTCTTCAAATTTACGATTACTTTAAATTTCATCAAATTTTTTTCAGACTTATGTTCCCTTCAATTTTCATCTGATTTCATCAAATTTTCTGGAGATTTATTTTCATTTCAAATTTCATCATACTTATGTTAACGTCAAATATCATCCTATTTCCTTCGGATTTATGTTCACCTAAAATTTCATCAAATTTTCTTCCTATTTCATGAGAGTTCCTTCAGATATATGTTCACAAAAAAATTCATCAGATTTTCGTCAAATTTAGGTTCACTTCCTATTTCATCAGATTTTCGTCATATTTCATCTGATTTTCTACAGATTTATGTTTACATTAAGTTTCATCAGTTTTTTTATTTCATCAAACTTTCTTTAGATTTATATTCACTTCAAATTTCATGAGATTTTCTTCATATTTTTTTCACTTCAAATTTCGTCTGACTTTCTATAGATTTCATCAGATTTTCTTCAAATTTACGATTACTTTAAATTTCATCAAATTTTTTTCAGACTTATGTTCCCTTCAATTTTCATCTGATTTCATCAAATTTTCTGGAGATTTATTTTCGTTTCAAATTTCATCAGACTTATGTTAACGTAAAAATTCATCCTATTTCCTTCAGATTTATGTTCACCTAAAATATCATCAAATTTTCTTCCTATTTCATGAGAGTTTCTTCAGATATATGTTCACAAAAAAATTCATCAGATTTTCTTCAAATTTAGGTTCACTTCCTATTTCATCAGATTTTCGTCAGATTTCATCTGATTTTCTACAGATTTAAGTTTACATCAAATTTCATCAGTTTTTTTATTTCATCAGACTTTCTTTAGATTTATATTCACTTCAAAATTTCATGAGATTTTCTTCATATTTTTGTTCACTTCAAATTTCGTCTGACTTTCTATAGATTTCATCAGATTTTCTTCAATTTACGATTACTTTAAATTTCATCAAATTTTTTTCAGACTTATGTTCCCTTCAATTTTCATCTGATTTCATCAAATTTTCTGGAGATTTATGTTCATTTCAAATTTCATCATACTTATGTTAACGTCAAATATCATCCTATTTCCTTCAGATTTATGTTCACCTCAAATTTCATCAGATTTTCTTCCTATTTCATGAGAGTTTCTTCAGATATATGTTCACAAAAAAATTCATCAGATTTTCTTCAAATTTAGGTACACTTCCTATTTCATCAGATTTTCGTCAGATTTAATCTGATTTTCTACAGATTTATGTTTACATCAAGTTTCATCAGTTTTTTATTTCATCAAACTTTCTTTAGATTTATATTCACTTCAACTTTCATGAGATTGTCTTCATATTTTTGTTCACTTCAAATTTCGTCTGACTTTCTATAGATTTCATCAGATTTTCTTCAAATTTACGATTACTTTAAATTTCATCAAATTTTTTTCAGACTTACGTTCCCTTCAATTTTCATCTAATTTCATCAAATTTTCTAGAGATTTATTTTCGTTTCAAATTTCATCATACTTATGTTAACGTCAAATATCATCCTATTTCCTTCAGATTTATGTTCACCTCAAATTTCATCAAATTTTCTTCCTATTTCATGAGAGTTTCTTCAGATATATGTTCACAAAAAAATTCATCAGATTTTCTTCAAATTTAGGTTCACTTCCTATTTCATCAGATTTTCGTCATATTTCATCTGATTTTCTACAGATTTATGTTTACATTAAGTTTCATCAGTTTTTTTATTTCATCAAACTTTCTTTAGATTTATATTCACTTCAAATTTCATGAGATTTTCTTCATATTTTTGTTCACTTCAAATTTCGTCTGACTTTCTATAGATTTCATCAGATTTTCTTCAAATTTACGATTACTTTAAATTTCATCAAATTTTTTTCAGACTTATGTTCCCTTCAATTTTCAAATTTTCATATGATTTCATCAAATTTTCTGGAGATTAATGTTCATTTCAAATTTCATCAGACTTATGTTAACGTAAAAATTCATCCTATTTCCTTCAGATTTATGTTCACCTAAAATTTCATCAGATTTTCTTCCTATTTTCATGAGAGTTTCTTCAGATATATGTTCAAAAAAAAAAATTCATCAGATTTTTCTTCAAATTTAGGTTCACGTCCTATTTCATCAGATTTTCGTCATATTTCATCTGATTTTCTACAGATTTATGTTTACATCAAGTTTCATCAGTTTTTTTATTTCATCAAACTTTCTTTAGATTTATATTCACTTCAAATTTCATGAGATTTTCTTCATATTTTTGTTCACTTCAAATTTCAACTGACTTTCTATAGATTTCATCAGATTTTCTTCAAATTTACGATTACTTTAAATTCATCAAATTTTTTTTCAGACTTATGTTCCCTTCAATTTTCATCTGATTTCATCAAATTTTCTGGAGATTTATGTTCATTTCAAATTTCATCATACTTATGTTAACGTCAAATATCATCCTATTTCCTTCAGATTTATGTTCACCTAAAATTTCATCAGATTTTCTTCCTATTCATGAGTTTCTTGCAGGATATATGTTCACAAAAAAAATTCATCAGATTTTCTTCAAATTTAGGTTCACTTCCTATTTCATCAGATTTTCGTCATATTTCATCTGATTTTCTACAGATTTAAGTTTACATCAAATTTCATCAGTTTTTTATTTCATCAAACTTTCTTTAGATTTATATTCACTTCAAATTTCATGAGATTTTCTTCATATTTTTTTCACTTCAAATTTCGTCTGACTTTTCTATAGATTTCATCAGATTTTCTTCAAATTTACGATTACTTTAATTTCATCAAATTTTTTCAGACTTATGTTCCCTTCAATTTTCATCTGATTTCATCAAATTTTCTGGAGATTTTATTTCGTTTCAAATTTCATCAGACTTATGTTAACGTAAAAATTCATCCTATTTCCTTCAGATTTATGTTCACCTAAAATATCATCAAATTTTCTTCTATTTCATGAGAGTTTCTTCAGATATATGTTCACAAAAAAATTCATCAGATTTTCTTCAAATTTAGGTTCACTTCCTATTTCATCAGATTTTCGTCAGATTTCATCTGATTTTCTACAGATTTTAAGTTTACATCAAATTTCATCAGTTTTTTTATTTCATCAGACTTTCTTTAGATTTATATTCACTTCAAATTTCATGAGATTTTCTTCATATTTTTGTTCACTTCAAATTTCGTCTGACTTTCTATAGATTTCATCAGATTTTCTTCAAATTTACGATTACTTTAAATTTCATCAAATTTTTTTCAGACTTATGTTCCCTTCAATTTTCATCTGATTTCATCAAATTTTCTGGAGATTTATGTTCATTTCAAATTTCATCATACTTATGTTAACGTCAAATATCATCCTATTTCCTTCAGATTTATGTTCACCTCAAATTTCATCAGATTTTCTTCCTATTTCATGAGAGTTTCTTCAGATATATGTTCACAAAAAAATTCATCAGATTTTCTTCAAATTTAGGTTCACTTCCTATTTCAACAGATTTTCGTCAGATTTCATCTGATTTTCTACAGATTTATGTTTACATCAAGTTTCATCAGTTTTTTTATTTCATCAAACTTTCTTTAGATTTATATTCACTTCAAATTTCATGAGATTTTCTTCATATTTTTGTTCACTTCAAATTTCGTCTGACTTTCTATAGATTTCATCAGATTTTCTTCAAATTTACGATTACTTTAAATTTCATCAAATTTTTTTCAGACTTACGTTCCCTTCAATTTCATCTAATTTCATCAAATTTTTTGGAGATTTATTTTCGTTTCAAATTTCATCAGACTTATGTTAACGTAAAAATTCATCCTATTTCCTTCAGATTTATGTTCACCTAAAATATCATCAAATTTTTCTTCCTATTTCATGAGAGTTTCCTTCAGATATATGTTCACAAAAAAATTCATCAGATTTTCTTCAAATTTAGGTTCACTTCCTATTTCATCAGATTTTCGTCAGATTTCATCTGATTTTCTACAGATTTAAGTTTACATCAAATTTCATCAGTTTTTTTATTTCATCAAACTTTCTTTTAGATTTATAATCACTTCAAATTTCATGAGATTTTCTTCATATTTTTTTCACTTCAATTTTCGTCTGACTTTCTATAGATTTCATCAGATTTTCTTCAAATTTACGATTACTTTAAATTTCATCAAATTTTTTTCAGACTTATGTTCCCTTCAATTTTCATCTGATTTCATCAAATTTTCTGGAGATTTATTTTCGTTTCAAATTTCATCAGACTTATGTTAACGTAAAAATTCATCCTATTTCCTTCAGATTTATGTTCACCTCAAATTTCATCAGATTTTCTTCCTATTTCATGAGAGTTTCTTCAGATATATGTTCACAAAAAAATTCATCAGATTTTCTTCAAATTTAGGTTCACTTCCTATTTCAACAGATTTTCGTCAGATTTCGATTTTCTACAGATTTATGTTTACATCAAGTTTCATCAGTTTTTTTATTTCATCAAACTTTCTTTAGATTTATATTCACTTCAAATTTCATGAGATTTTCTTCATATTTTTGTTCACCTTCAAATTTCGTCTGACTTTCTATAGATTTCATCAGATTTTCTTCAAATTTACGATTACTTTAAATTTCATCAAATTTTTTTCAGACTTACGTTCCCTTCAATTTTCATCTAATTTCATCAAATTTTTTGGAGATTTATTTTCGTTTCAAATTTCATCAGACTTATGTTAACGTAAAAATTCATCCTATTTCCTTCAGATTTATGTTCACCTAAAATATCATCAAATTTTCTTCCTATTTCATGAGAGTTCTTCAGATATATGTTCACAAAAAAATTCATCAGATTTTCTTCAAATTTAGGTTCACTTCCTATTTCATCAGATTTTCGTCAGATTTCATCTGATTTTCTACAGATTTAAGTTTACATCAAATTTCATCAGTTTTTTTATTTCATCAAACTTTCTTTAGATTTATATTCACTTCAAATTTCATGAGATTTTCTTCATATTTTTTTCACTTCAAATTTCGTCTGACTTTCTATAGATTTCATCAGATTTTCTTCAAATTTACGATTACTTTAAATTTCATCAAATTTTTTTCAGACTTATGTTCCCTTCAATTTTCATCTGATTTCATCAAATTTTCTGGAGATTTATTTTCGTTTCAAATTTCATCAGACTTATGTTAACGTAAAAATTCATCCTATTTCCTTCAGATTTATGTTCACCTCAAATTTCATCAGATTTTTCTTCCTATTTCATGAGAGTTTCTTCAGATATATGTTCACAAAAAAATTCATCAGATTTTCTTCAAATTTAGGTTCACTTCCTATTTCATCAGATTTTCGTCATATTTCATCTGATTTTTCTACAGATTTATGTTTACATCAAGTTTCATCAGTTTTTTTATTTCATCAAACTTTCTTTAGATTTATATTCACTTCAAATTTCATGAGATTTTCTTCATATTTTTGTTCACTTCAAATTTCGTCTGACTTTCTATAGATTTCATCAGATTTTCTTCAAATTTACGATTACTTTAAATTTCATCAAATTTTTTTCAGACTTATGTTCCCTTCAATTTTCATCTGATTTCATCAAATTTTCTGGAGATTTATGTTCATTTCAAATTTCATCATACTTATGTTAACGTCAAATATCATCCTATTTCCTTCAGATTTATGTTCACCTCAAATTTCATCAGATTTTCTTCCTATTTCATGAGAGTTTCTTCAGATATATGTTCACAAAAAAATTCATCAGATTTTCTTCAAATTTATGTTCACTTCCTATTTCAACAGATTTTCGTCAGATTTCATCTGATTTTCTACAGATTTAAGTTTACATCAAATTTCATCAGTTTTTTTATTTCATCAGACTTTCTTTAGATTTATATTCACTTCATATTTCATGAGATTTTCTTCATATTTTTGTTCACTTCAAATTTCTTCTGACTTTCTATAGATTTCATCAGATTTTCTTCAAATTTACGATTACTTTAAATTTCATCAAATTTTTTTCAGACTTACGTTCCCTTCAATTTTCATCTAATTTCATCAAATTTTCTGGAGATTTATTTTCGTTTCAAATTTCATCAGACTTATGTTAACGTAAAAATTCATCCTATTTCCTTCAGATTTATGTTCACCTAAAATATCATCAAATTTTCTTCCTATTTCATGAGAGTTTCTTCAGATATATGTTCACAAAAAAAATTCATCAGATTTTCTTCAAATTTAGGTTCACTTCCTATTTCATCAGATTTTCGTCAGATTTCATCTGATTTTCTACAGATTTAAGTTTACATCAAATTTCATCAGTTTTTTTATTTCATCAAACTTTCTTTAGATTTATATTCACTTCAAATTTCATGAGATTTTCTTCATATTTTTGTTCACTTCAAATTTCGTCTGACTTTCTATAGATTTCATCAGATTTTCTTCAAATTTACGATTACTTTAAATTTCATCAAATTTTTTTCAGACTTATGTTCCCTTCAATTTTCATCTGATTTCATCAAATTTTCTGGAGATTTATTTTCGTTTCAAATTTCATCATACTTATGTTAACGTAAAAATTCATCCTATTTCCTTCAGATTTATGTTCACCTAAAATATCATCAAATTTTCTTCCTATTTCATGAGAGTTTCTTCAGATATATGTTCACAAAAAAATTAATCAGATTTTCTTCAAATTTAGGTTCACTTCCTATTTAATCAGATTTTCGTCAGATTTAATCTGATTTTCTACAGATTTAAGTTTACATCAAATTTCATCAGTTTTTTTATTTCATCAAACTTTCTTTAGATTTATATTCACTTCAAATTTCATGAGATTTTCTTCATATTTTTGTTCACTTCAAATTTCGTCTGACTTTCTATAGATTTCATCAGATTTTCTTCAAATTTACGATTACTTTAAATTTCATCAAATTTTTTTCAGACTTATGTTCCCTTCAATTTTCATTCGATTTCATCAAATTTTCTGGAGATTTATGTTCATTTCAAATTTCATCAGACTTATGTTAACGTCAAATTTCATCCTATTTCCTTCAAATTTATGTTCACCTAAAATTTCATCAGATTTTCTTCCTATTTCATGAGTGTTTCTTCAGATATATGTTCACAAAAAAATTCATCAGATTTTCTTCAAATTTAGGTACACTTCCTATTTCATCAGATTTTCGTCAGATTTAATCTGATTTTCTACAGATTTATGTTTACATCAAGTTTCATCAGTTTTTTTATTTCATCAAACTTTCTTTAGATTTATATTCACTTCAACTTTCATGAGATTGTCTTCATATTTTTGTTCACTTCAAATTTCGTCTGACTTTCTATAGATTTCATCAGATTTTCTTCAAATTTACGATTACTTTAAATTTCATCAAATTTTTTTCAGACTTATGTTCCCTTCAATTTTCATCGGATTTCATCAAATTTTCTGGAGATTTATTTTCATTTCAAATTTCATCATACTTATGTTAACGTCAAATATCATCCTATTTCCTTCAGATTTATGTTCACCTCAAATTTCATCAAATTTTCTTCCTATTTCATGAGAGTTTCTTCA